>CM029767.1:30294023-30314023 GCA_017562165.1 Ectropis grisescens
CGAAAATGGCGAGCACAATGTTCGAAATGGTGAGCAGATAGATCTCGTTCATCGCCGGTCGAGTCAAGCACAACAGCAATCCTGAAAAAAAAAACACCCTTGAGAAAACTAGTGGCTATAAACTACAAATATCATTAAACAGTCATCAGAAAGAGCTCTAACTTCCATAGTAAAAGCTATGCTTAGTTTGTGGTTAGATATGATATGTCCATCAATCTAATATATAAAATTCATATTCACTTCGTATTTTATCTATACCTATGAAATAAGACTTATATAGTTGTAAATATATACTTATTATACATAGTACCATCGTTGTGTGTAAAATGTCCACCAATATTGGTTTGTTTATAGAAATACTAGATACATAACCAATATTTGTATTTATCACGCAAATACTTCGAATTACTGAATGGGCATTGGACCAGAGGTACAATATACAAAGGTACTTACACAGATACACCAAACAGCAGAACCCAATGACCGCGACATTGAGACTGTGTGCCAGCCTGTCTTGTTCATAAATGAGAAGGGCGATGTTGGTGTCGTTTAAGTTATTTAGAAGGGCGCTGACGTTCTTAGTTACCATGCCGTGTAGATCTTGTACTATGCCACTGCAACAATAGAAATAATTCAGTTATTCAGAATGTTTTTATTTCCTTAGCCAAACTAGTAGCGCCCACGGTGTTAGCCGCGTAGTTCCCGTTCCTGTTATTTTTTCGTGAAAGACTATGTGATGTTCCAGTCAATAATGGAACTGTGCAAATTTCAGGGTTCATACTTGAAAGTGCAAAGAAATTTCGCATTTATAGTAATAGTAGAAAGTAGGGTGGCAAGAAGATTTTTATAGCATAGACTGACAGAACAAGCAGATCACGGCCCTAGTCATAAGCAATACGAATCTATCACAAAGACGGAATCATATAATTTCAAAAATGAAGAACAAGACTGTGGCAATGTTCTGCAATAGACAGCCATGTTGCTTATCATCAGGGACATATCTTGCTTGTTCATCACTAGTTGTTGATGAAAAGCTTGTAAAGTGTATGCCTACCCTAAAATTTCCACCTCAAGTTTAAATAAAAAATAGCAGTAAATTATCGATTATGAACATTGTGCAATACTATTACATGAACAATGAAATAAAAAGTATTATTTTGGGCCTGATATCCATTTCATCGACAAGGTGTTAGTGACTCATTAGCATCTAAAATATTGATCATTTTGCACACAAAGAAGAAGATCTTACACATAACTCACTATTAACTAGCTATTTTCTTAGACAAATAAGCAGTTATCAGTAAAGCTCAGAGTAACTTCATCCTTCCTATCTATCCATAGGAAGCTTACCATAAAGCAATTGGTGATCAAGTCTTATATACCTAGGTGGGTTAAAAGAAAAAGTCCCATTAAATCTTACCGGTTAGGTATCATTTTTGAAGAAGACTGCTGCCTTATAGCATTTGCCAGCGCCTGCCCATTTATAAACTGCTGAGCGATGTACAAGCAGCGGCCATGAACAGCTATGATCGATGCAGCTATCCCCAGTAAGAGACCCAGCGTGTGGGTCATGTTATTTTGATTCATCATCAGAAAGTAGCGTTGATAGAGCATCTCCATCGGTTAATAGAGAAAGAAACATTAGAGGTAAAATTAATAATAATAATAATAATAATAATATAACACTTTATTACAACTACAAATCTTAAAAATTAATCATAACAATAATAGCATTACAGGACAAATGAATAAATTTGCGGAGTAATTGGCGGCCTTATCGCTTAAAGCGATTTCTTCCAGGCAACCCTTGAGCGGAGAAACGTCTATAAATAATATTTTAGATAGAACAAGCAGAATAACGCAGTCTTCTTTGGGTCCTCTCTCAAGCAGAAGATCACTGCCATAACATAACATGCTGACCAAATGCGGATTGAGGGTTAACACATGTCTTCCAAAGACAGTGACAATGATAAAAAGCCCTCCTCGCAAATGTTTACTTCACTAAATCATTGGTAATATACTAGCTTATATATATATAATAAACTAGCTTACAGGACGAGTGCTAAAGAAACTTCACGTTTCTTACCACGACCACATAACATCGTTATCGATTTCAGAATACTCCGGACTGTCTACCACTTAGTACGTACCTGGTACGTTAAAAGGTTGTGACTACGTTCATGCAAGTAAGACTCCTAGCAGAGTCCGCTTGGGAAGTACCACACCTTTGCCAGCTATTCTACCGCCAAACAGTAATATTTTCACATTACTGTTCCGGTTTGAAGGAATGTTTCCAGATAAATTACAGGGCTTAGAGATATAAGATCTTGGATCTCTGGGTGATGAGCGCAGTGCAGTGCTAGGTAATGATTTGGAGTCTTCATGTTCCAATTGCTACGTGTCACTGTGCTGTTATGTGGCAGGCATGTTGCTTACCATCAAGCACATGTTCTGCTCGTCTCGTCACTTCTTATTTAAAAAAAAGTAAATAATTTAAACAAGCCAAGATCGCATCGCGGAGTGAGCTTACAGAAGCCTGTCGATACGGTTAGTGTTGTGTGCCATTGTGACAACCCTACGAGATTTTAAGACCAAATGGTAGTATAAAACGATACTTTCATTTCCCAGAGACACGACCTGCATAGGTATTCTTAAACTTTTTAAAACGTTTATTAAAGCCAATTGATACGGTGTGTGCCGTGTAACGTGTGCCATGCAATTTTTAATATAAAATGAGGGTAAATAGCGATCCTCTTATTTCCCTGCCATGGATGTCGGGAGATAAATATGTCTTGGGGGCGTGGCACGTGTCTCCTCGATGCGGTCAATCTGACTGCATGACAGGCAAAAACTTTGCGCTTTGCTCAGTCGCTCTCTGAGTGTCTCAGAGTTGATCGTATTTGTAAATTTATTTGCAAAAATAAAATGATTATAACAAATCTGAGGACAAGCGGCGTGTCCTGACGGTGCGCGGCGGTCAATAAGATATTAGAGGTAGAATAATTATGTTTGTGTCCTATTTTAAAACAATATTTTATTTTAATTCCCGACCAGTGGCCATCCTAGCGCGTTAGTTACAACTGCAATTAAATACGTGATTTCAAATCGACAATATTATTGGGTGCCAATGATTCTGATATGAATGACCACTTATTATTTTTTATTTTTCGGTTTCATTAGATTACGTAATAATTTGTTTATTTATTTTAAATAGTTTTGGAATAGTATCATTCTAAAGCTTTATAACATCATACATATCTCTTCTAGTAATAATGCTTTTGTATAATTTTTTTAGTTTCCTGAAAGATCCGCTACTGAAAAATAAGTTTCGCTTTGAAGGACGCTGTTTCCAGTGAAATTATAGGGCATAGAGATAAAATATCTCAAGTCTCTTGGTGACGAGCGTAGTGCAATGCTAGGTAGTGACCTGCTCAAGTTAAAATGGAATGCATGTCACAACGCTTTTAAGGGCATTTTGTGTACCATAAGGCACATGTCCTGCTCGTCTCATCACTGTATAGTCTATGCATAATATGCATTAAATGCAAAATGGATAATTGGATGTATACAAAACTGTACTTTAGTACCATGTAAAATTAATTAGTAAAATTACGAATAAAAAATATATAAATTAGTATACAGAGGATAATACCGTCAAAAACAAAAATATCGATAGAATTTTGCAATCATCAGTTTTAATCCCTTATTACACGTGTGACCGTTAAGTGACTGTTCTGTACATATACATTTTTGGAGTGGCATAGATTGGCTGACCTGGTGGCTTAGTTAGTAGTAAGTCTACATGCAAGGCCGTGGTTGGTGGGTTGGATCCCCACCCAGTGCAAATGTTTGTATTATGAATACAAATATTTCGTCGCTGCGCCTGACAAGTTGCATATGTGAAATTTGTAAGGTTTTGGGAAACAACAAAAAACGTGTTATTTAATTAACAATCAGAAAAACTTAAAAAGTATTAATGCAGTATCATAGCCATTTATTTGAGACATATAAAAATACAGAATTTGCAACATGTAGGTATTTGTTATTTAAGAAACAAGAATGTTTTTAAGCAAAAAACAGCACATAACTGGTTTAGAATAGTCCAAAATAATGAAGTATGTGCAGTATTACACATGACGAGTTTGGCAATGTTACAATGTTGTTAATTTAGGTTTAGTATTATGTGTTCTTTAGATTTCTTACATAACAAATTTGAATAAAATTATTAGGCACTACTAAAACTATCTCGTAAATCTAAACTAACTCATAAATCAGTCGTTTTTAAGGTGGTTTGCGTGGATGTGGTTTGAAAGTCATACTGCCTGTAAAAGTAAAAACAAAGATAGGCAACGATTTAAGGTTTTGCAGGTTAGCATCAAAACCTCCTAATATTCCGAGATAAAACCAAATTTTGGACAGGTATTTGAGGCAAGCCATAAACTTGTCACATAACTCACGTATGGATTTATTTTGCCCCGCTACTCACCAGCCAGGTCTACATCTTCGTGTTGGGATATAATAGGAGGTATGTGACAAATTTTCAGCTTGCCTCAAATACCTACGTACCGAAAAAGGTTGTGCCAGCTTTCAGAATAATAGGTAATTCGAAGTTTTCAGATATGTCTGAGCACTTGAGAAGATATCTTACTTAAATACTTTAACGTTACATTTTCAGTTGTTTATTATAATAGAGTATCTCTCTACCTAGTCTGCGATTATAATTTTGTTGTTGACATAAAGAAGATTTTCTCAAATGTTCCGAAAATTATGAACAGTTTGACTGTTAGGATAATTTTGACGCTGTCTGTACCTCAATTCCATATAGGAAAGTAGTAGCTGTTGTAACCTATCTATCTTAACTACACACACATACACCCTCACACACAAACGTACAGACACACATCAACTACAAAACAGTTCATTGTCTTGGGTCTGTTGACTTTGTAACGCTAACAAGAACAAAATTAAAAATTTTGATTAACCCCCGACTACATCGAGTTTGTTATCTGTACAACATTCTACTGGTTAAGTCCTTTCATTTGATACCCATATTAAGGGAGTCGTGAAAAAAGAAATGTACTTCGGCATTTTGTGGTAGCGGCCATCTTGGATTTGAAATTTGTCATAGTGCAAAGTATTCTACGAGTCAAGCCCTTTCGTTTGATACCCATATTGAGGTAGTAGTGAAAAAAAATAATAAATTTCACCATTTTGTGGTGGCGGCCATCTTGGATTTGCATTTTTTTTTAGTGTATAGTATTTTAATAGTCAAGCCCTTTCATTTGATACCCATATTGAGGTAGGCTGTGAAGAAATATTTTATCCGCCATTTTGTGGAGGCGGCCATCTTGAATCGATATTGACCAATCACAGCTAAGAACACCCGCACGGATCTATCTTCAAATAAAAAAAACCGCATCGAAATCGGCCCACCTGTTTGAGCTCTACGGTGCCACAGACAGACACACACACACAGACAGACAGACAGACAGACAGATAGACAGACAGACATCAACGTCAAACTTATAACACCCCTTTTTTGGTCGGGGGTTAAAAAGTAAAGTGATGGAATAACATATTAATATTCCCACACAGTCCACACTAATAATAAATTTTCCCATTTATCGAACTTGATATTATAGTATACTAAGTATGATAATATCAATATAGTACATCAACAAATTATGTAGGTAGTTAACTTTCGGGAGCGCGAGAAACTGTTTTTAAAAACTAAATTTAAAGTTAAATTAAAACTAAATACGTCTAGATGAGCCGAAGAGTTTATTCAGACTGCCTTTGCTTATTACAATTAGCCTTAAAGAAAACTTATAATCTAACCCAGACGCAACTATGCATTTCTGGGTGGCATGGCGTGATGTCGCCTGATCCTGCGTAGGCGCAAACGCTAGGTCAGCAACTTATGCAGGTTCGCGGGAACATAACGCCTTCCTCAGACCCGAAGTTATTGGAAAAGGATTTTCCATATAACTTCGCTTCTACATTTTCCTTATCCTATTTATGTTATTATATGCACTATACTCTAACTTAATACTAATGTTGTCTCTACAATACGCAATTCCAATACTTGAAAAGGGTGAGTAGAGGCAACGAGCTTATATTTAATTTAAGTATGTAGTAAAATTGGATTTGCGTTCACATTTTCAGGGTCGTTTACATTAGAATTGATTTTACATAATTTTCGAACAAGTGGTATAAACTTTTTCCAAATGAGATACGCCAAAACATGACGATAACACTAAATAGAGAACACTTGTGGCTATGCCAAGGCTTTTCACTTCACTTAAATTTGGAACACTTTTCACACTCTTTTTAAAGGTAGTTGAGATGCTGCACTTCGTCTAGGTTGATATCTTGCAGGTCTATAGGTTCGGCTTCTTCTGTGGTATTATCTGGTAAGGCAGGTAAGTTTACAATAGGTAAATGGCTGTACGAATTTCCCAATTCACGGAAATGGTTCGCTCGTAAACGAAGAGCATCAATTATAGCATCACATGGTTTTGGATTGTAATGAGGTATGTCCTCTCAATGGCTCTTGGGTGACGTCATCGTCACATTTTTGGGTAAGTACTTTTGTATATTTGGAGAATATAATCCAGGTGTTATCTGAAATTCTCTGGACCTTTAAATCTTCTGTAGTAATTCGGTGTGCAACACATTTTGAGGGTGTTGTTGGTACTGCATCAATTGTTCAACGCAGGTTTCTCTGGAGTAGGGGGCAATGTCGTTCTCGGAGCACAAATATTCCTTGGCAGTTATCTCTTTGCATTTTTGGGCAATTGGGCGATATCTTTTCTCATCCTGGAGTAAATAAGGATATTGGGGAATAATGGTGAAGGTATCGGTAGTAGAGTGGTTGAGCATGGGTAATGGGTACAATTTATAATATACATAGCATTCCTGTTCTACAAGTGGTACATCTATAATAAATCTTATGTTACTATCCTTAAGGTAAGTTTTGACAGAAAATGTTTCCTCTAAATTAATTAAATTCTGGTCATTTACTGGATACATGAGGTTGCCGTATGTACTTATATCTTTCAACAACTTTAGGATTTCTACAGAATCTATTACAGTTTTATGTAGTACTGAAACCTTGCTGAGGGCTAAAGCCGTCTGTACATCGCTGAGTTTTGTCGAAATAGAGCGGAAGTTACTTATAAAAGATTGAATACATTTATAATGTGGAAAATTACAAAGTCATCATTATCTCTAGATTTTATAAATTGTTCTATTTTGTTAACTCTGTCGTTCAATATTTTGTATTTTCGTTTACCATTTTAGACGAGTTTACTATGTGATCCAGCATTTCAGAAATAATAGTAATTTTACTAGAAATGGCTTGCTCACGGGTTTTAGTGTCCGTTATCAGTTGTTCGAAATGGATGGCGTCGTCATTGTCTAGATTTCCTGTTATTACTTTAATTAAGGAACCTAGAGGGTCAATAAGGCCACGTTTTACCCGCTTAGTTGGCATTAGTTGCCCTAATTTCTACAGCCTCGTCGCGGATGTAGTTTATTTGGGACTGGAAGTTTTTAAGTTACTGACAAGAGAAGAAGCATTTTTAGAAGACGATATTTTGGCACAAAATTTAGAGTACTGTTGCGAATTGAACTGTAGATCGGATGCTATGCCTTTCAGATCTATGGTTTTTATTATAGACCAGCTGTCGACCTGTACAAAAGCACGGCCTTGTTTAACTGGGAGGAGACCTGGGTTTTCATTTACTTCTTGCAGTTGTAGGCCCTGGCTCAGGAACCCTCGGGCTTGCATCACCCATATCACCACCGCCAGGAGGGGGCGCCACCTGCGGAGGGCGTTTTACCTGCTTTAGTTTCTCTATCTCGGAGGGCGTTTTATATTTTTGGAACTGGAACTTTAGTTTCTCTATCTCGGACTTTTATAGGTAGTTTATCGAATTCCACGTTCCACCTCACCACATACTATTGCTTTTAATAAAACTTTATTGCTGATATTTTGGCTTATCTTTAGATTGTCGTGGTGACTTATCTGTGTATGGTATTGTATACGTCTGCGTGTAATGTTGTATTGTTATAGTGTTTGTGTGTATTATAACTTGTGTGCGTTTGTGGGTGACCGCGTTTATTTATGTTTTAATGTATGAGTGAGTGTTATAACTTGTAACTGCAATTTACAAAAAGTGAGTGTTACGGCAATTTAAAAACGCAACAGCTTTTCAGTCTCCTCGTAAGAGAGTGTGAGTAACCATGTTTTAACTATTTTTTACACTTTGCTAAACTACAGCTAAGAATGTCACATTTTTACACACATTATTATAAGTGTTAGGATGAGAAAATGTTGGGCTTCTAAATCCAAGTAGGGACGCATAATTTGGAGTTGGCATTCTAAATACGCGGCAAGTTATCAGCCGATCATAATCTTCTCGATTCAAAAGCTCTTTGTGTGTCTTAACTGTTGCGTTTAAGACATAGAGTTGTCGTACTCGAAGTACTTTAAACTCTTCATAGACTTTGTCTGTGGGATATCTAAAAGGATGTTTCAGAGACTTTGAGTATGGCTCTTTGCGCTATCTCTATTTTCTTAAAATGTGTTTTGCAAGCACTTCCCATACCGAAACGCAATACTGTAATACGGACTGGCATAGAGCTAGGTATACCTGTCTAACAGTGTCTATGGGTGCACAGTCTCTAAGTCTCTTCATCACGAATATCAGCCTCCTTGCTCGACCAGATAACGAAGTAATATGATCGATGTAGTTTAGACGGTCGTCGATTATCACGCCCAAGTATTTTATGGATCTTGTGCGTTGAATTTGACAGCAGGAGCAACCTTCATAGTCTACAGATTCGTAGTTTGAACAAGTATGGATTCTTAAGCTCAAACCACCAGCAGGACTACTCACACAGGTCTTAGAGAATGCGATGTATTTGGTTTTATTTATGTTCAGTGTCAGTAAACTTCTGTCCAGCAGCGATGCAACTCTAGCAAGTCCCTTTTCAGCAAAACTGTATACTTCGTCCCACGTTTTCCCGTGAAATATAATTACCGTGTCGTCAGCGTAATCTGTAGCACTATGTATAGTATTGTTGTATGCCATTATTGCATAAGTCATCCTATTTGTCGCGTCTGTATATTTCACTTCATATTTGGCTATTCTGTAGATTTCTATTATAGTAGAGTGAAAACGTTCTACAATGCCAACGGCGTTTGGATTATTTGGTGTTGTTATGTGTAGTTTTATTTTGTATAAATCTGTAAGTTCTCTGAGAAGTTCGTTATTAAACTCAGAACCCGGGTCACAACTTACTCTGCGTGGGATGCCATAAAACTGAAATATTTAATAAGGGCTCTCACTACCTCTGGTGTAGATCGAGATGGTATTTCCAATGCTTGGCCTAATTTACTAAATGCGTCGACTATGGTTAAATAGTGTTTTGATTCTATTGAAAAGATGTCCATAAATACTTCCTGAAAGGGCGCGTCTGTTAGTCGGAGTACTGGTTTAATTGGTTTCCTGTCATATTTGGTTGCCCTACATTTGTCGCAAGCATTGATAACGGCTGAGACCGTGTCAAGCATATCTGGCCAGTAATAATTTCGCTTAATTCTTTTCACAGTTTCGGTGATTCCACGGTGGCAAGTCTTGCCTTCGTGTAATTTTATATAATCAGTTTTTGTTCTGCTTCATCTTCAATGTTGATTACCCGCTCAGTACATTCGTAGAAATTAATTGAGCCTTGCTTGAAAAGGGTGATTACTACGTTACTGAATTCCCGACGGTGTTGTGTTGTTTCAAAATAAATGAAGTATTTTATTTTTGGTCTAATATATTTCTTTAGAAATTCGCATATTAGATCTGGTTTGCCGTGAGGAAGGAAAACTTCTAATATTTTCTGATGCTTGGTGGAGATTTCAGTTACTTGGAGGTCGTTAGTAAATTTATGGAACACAAGTATTTGGTTTGGTTTTGTATCTACGGCTTCTTCTAGAATTGGTATGCCTAGTGACTCTAAATCTTTACCGGAATGTATAGTTTCTGTCGCGCTTGAGCTTGTGTCTGAAGGTACTAATAAGTCAGGCTCCTTTCTCAAGATTTGGTCTATGGTGTCGGTGTCTGAAATTGTAACAGGGCTGTCGGTTGCTGTTCTCTCAGAATCTGATATTGATATGGTATCTGAGTGATCTTGTTCTTCGGGGTTTACAATCATTGATCTGTTGTCGTTGTCCTCGGCGGTAGTTAGTGCATTCAACCTAAGTCGGGAGAGGGCATCCGCGTTAGCATTAAGTTGGCCATTTTGTGCTTTATGTTGAAATCGTACTCTTGAAGGCGAAGTCGCCATCGTGTCAGTTTGCTCCTGGCTCTTTAACTTGGTATAACCAAAGTAGAGGTTTGTGATCGGTAACAATGTCAAATTTTCTACCGTAGAGGTACGGTCGGAAGTGTTTAGTGGCCCATATTATAGCCAGTAATTCTCTCTCTATGGCACTGTATCTCTTTTCTGTTTCGCTTAGGGTTCTGCTGGCGTAAGCTATAGGGTAGTTTGAGGGCGGCATCATAATTTAGTTCGATTACCTCGGAAATCTCTGGGTCACTTCTACACGAAAATGTTCCAAATTTGTTTCTTCCCTTATATTATCATATTCCTGCACTGGTTCTTGCACTTCCATAACAGGTTGTGGACACTCCCGGGTCGGGTCTGCGTAATAATAATTCTGCTCTTCCTGGTAGTTGTTGTCGCTGTATTCGTACTTGTTCGGGTCGTCTGTTGTTCCACATTCCTCGGTGACTATTTCGTTTATGGGTAGTCTTGGCACTAGTTGTGCGGCAGTCCTCATCGTCACATCGCTAGAAAACGGTTGAGGATGACGATAGCCTTGAGGCTGCGGCGCTCTGTAACCGAATTGTCCCGGCTGTGGTCTAAATCCGAACTGATGTTGTACTGGAGGTCTGTAGCCCATCTGTTGTTGGGCAGGATGCTTATAGCCAAATTGCTGCTGAACCGCTGGCTTATAGCCAAATTGACCGGGCTGTGGTCTAAAACCTAGGGGTTGTTGGGTCGGAGGCCTATACCCAAACTGCTGTTGTGGTGTAGGTGGTTTGTACCCGGATTGATTTTGTGGCACTAATGGCCTAGCTAGCATGGGTTGTATAGCATTCGGTCTGACTCCAAAATACGGGGGTCGGAAGTTATTATTTGGGGTTGCATTATTGTCTGAAAGGCTTGAGGCTTCTGATCCAGCACGGGTGGTTTGGGTGCCTGGTTGTGAAGCAACCTGGACCTCATTAGATACTGCTCGTGAAAATTAACTTCATCCATCACAGTTTTTAGGGCCTCTTCTAAACTGGTAGGGCTCTTTAGTCTTACTATTCTCACTAGGTGTTCCGGCAAATTATATAGGAAAACATTGAGAGCTGTATTATTATGGATGATGGCCTTTGCATGTTTAACTTCGTTGGAATTAGTGACATTAGTGTTAATTTTGGAAATTAAAATGGCTCTTACATCCTGAATGCGGCTACAAAAATCAAGGTATGATTCATTCGATTTAATTTTAATGACTCCAACTCTATGGCTACACACTCTTCGCTTCTATGATCTCCGAAATGCTGAATTAGTAGTGTTTTGAAATCGTCATAACTTTCAAAATCACCCCTTTCGTTGATAAGGGCGGCGGCTCTACCTATGACTCTACTAGTTATTGACTGCATTATACAGCGTGTGGCGGAAAGGTCCAACAATATTTTAACAGGTCATTCCAACACTGATATAGACTTAATCTCCGAAGGTCTCTTTCCCCTCAGCACTTTAGATCGCGAGATAATACGAGTCAAAGTTTGATGTAAAATTGACCAGCTGCAACCCTGATGCATGTACAGCTGACAAACGACCTTGCCTGTCAAAGACTAAATTTTGTGCAGAAAAGAATTTTTTGCCTACTTCGAAGCTGTGAATGGAATAAACATAACTTGGTTAAATTATTAACTGTGAATTTAATCCTTAAATACAATAGGTAATGACTAGAACTGTTTGACGTTTGGAGTCTATTCGGGCGGTCTACAACTATGATACCTAGTTCATACGAATAAAATAAAAATAAATCAGGTTTTACGAATAATGAAACAAACGCTTAATTAGAAGTTCCATGCAAGCTCGACTACCTATACCTTATCTACCTCGGATTTGTAAACTGTACAACTTTCTACTAGTCACGCCCTTTCCTTTGGTACCCATACTGAGGGAGTAGTAAAACAAGATAAAATTAAAAATTTTGACTAACCCCCGACTACCTTAGATTTGTTATCTTAACAACATTCTACTAGTCAAGCCCTTTCATTTGATACCCATATCGAGGTAGTTGTGGAAAATGTATTTCGCCATTTTGTAGCAGCAGCCATCTTGAATTTGAAATTGGTCATAGTGCAAAGTATTCTACTAGTTAAGACCTTTCGTTTGATACCCATATTGAGGTAGTGGTGAAAAAAATGATGTAATCCGTCATTCTGTGGTGGCGGCCATCTTGGAATTGATTTTTTATAGTGTATAGTATTCTACTAGTAAAGCCCTTTCATTTGATACCCATATTGAGGTAGGTTGTGAAGAAATATTTTGTCCGCCATTTTGTGGAGGCGGCCATCTTGAATCGATATTAACCAAGCGTAGCTAAGAACATCCGCACGGATATTAACCTTCAAATAAAAAAACCGCATCAAAATCGGCTCATCCGTTTGAGCTCTACGGTGCCACAGACAGACACACACACAGACAGACATCGACGTCAAACTTATAACACCCTTTTTTGGTCGGGGTTAAAAATAAATGTATTTCGCCACATTCTTATACCCTTTATTTTGGCCGGGGTTAAAATACCTTTGGTAATGTGTTTTTAATTGATTGTGATAGTAGGGTTAAATTCAACAAGATGTAAGAAGCCAACTATCCGTCTTTTAACGCTTTTCATAAAATTCCTTACTAAATTTCACTTCATATCGTAGATATTTATTCTTTGCGAAGTTGTGAAATTCCCCGACGGACTTTCTTTGACGGAATTGTCGGCATGTCGGCTTTGTCAAACGTATTGACGCCGTGCATCGCCGCCGCAGCGCCGACCAATAGCAGAACAAAGCTCGCTCGCCGGCCGTGCCGAAAGGCGAAACGTCGCGGCGGTACTTTACCGAAAAGCCAAGCTAGAAATCGTCAAAATGGATTTTTAAAAGTTGGGGTTCCGTCAATTTTTTTTTTATGTTTTGTTTTATCTTGACGAAGAAAACATACTTACGGCTGAGCACGGGAAATCGTGAGTTCGGTTCTTGGCTTGGTCGATATTTGAATGATAAATTCGATTATTTTCCATGGGTTTAAGATTTCGTTGTCCTTGTCTGTGTGAACTACCTACAGGTTCTCCAACACAGAACGACCTAGTGGAGAGCTACGATTGTGAAGAGTTTTTATTTGGCACAAAGGTAGATTATAGCCTGAAATAGCACATAGGATACCTGCCTACCTAGGATATCTAACTACACACCGATACAAGTAGTAATAGTACTAGTGGTCGAAGACTCCGTCTGGGGAAGTACCTTTGCCAGTTATTCTACCGCCAAGCAGTTTTGTGCTTTACCGTGTTCCGGTTTGAAGGGCAAATTTTCCAGATCAATTACAGAGCATAGAAATATAAGATCTTATATGCGGTACGAGCGCGGTGCAGTCCTGGGTAAGGATTTGACTCGTGTTTAATAGCTGCGCACATACAGCACGTAGCTGTTATGAACAGGCATGTTGCTTACCATCAGGTACATGTCTTACTCGTCTCGTCACTCTTCATTGTAATAAAAGCATGCGTGATTTTACGCGACCTTTTACGTGGCTTGGGGTTTTTAAAGTACGGAACCCTAATTGTCAAAATTTTTTTTTTTGAATATTTAATTTTTGAGTTGAAAGTTCAGTCGCTCTCTAGCATCATTGGTGGTGTGTTGTTTGTTTTATCGCAAAATTGATATCTACGATGTTATCACTGTACTTAGACATGGTAGGAGGTAGTCGTCATGAAGAACGTGAAATTTTCCGCCAACGTCTGAACAGCAAGGGAAGCGTTGACTTGCCAAAACGAAAAACCGTCCCAATCAGGCCCGGTATTAGTACTACCAGCAGTGCTGGTGCTGCTCCAGCACCCTGGACTCAGACTTCTAACGCCACCATCGGAACGCGTCGGAGGAAGGTGCGCCGCGCCGCAAGCACCTTGGATTGCAGTGTGAAATGGATAAATATGTTTAAGTGTAGGTACATAATGTTGTTGTGCAGTGAAATGTTGGTGTTACAATGCGACTATCGTTGAATAATAAGGAGATTATTAAAAGGTTAGTTAATTTAGCCAAAAATAATTAGCTAGTGTAGATATCTTCCATACTTATTACAGAGTTTAAATAATTAAATTAATGATGTATCCTAACTCTTTATTTGACTTTGATTCAAACATGTAGGTACCTACTTAGTTATTTATTTGATATTCCTTCCTGTCTAATATTGTTTGAAGGCTTATTAGGTACTTACATTTGACAAAATTTTGTCGACTGAATTCAGAACTAAGTTAGAAAGAAGCAATTCTCGCTTCTGAATTTAGTATGCTACTCTTAGCTTACTGAATGAAATGCTATTATTACACTTCACTAAATTCAGTAGCAACCAAATTTAGCCAAGGGTAATAAGGCTTTTGGTTAGCGCTAATAAAAAGCATCTATTTTTATTCTATCTGGCTCAATCGAATACGGCAGTTCAATAGCTTCCACACCTTATCTTTCTTTCTTGTTCGATTTCTATGGTATTTAGGGAGATTTTGAAACGACAGATAGGTATCAGTGCGTCGCCACCGGCGCGGCGCGCGGCGGCCGGCGGCGGCGGTCAGTGATCGCGCCGCGCCGCCGGCCGGTTAGGGTTGTCAAATAAAATGATAAACAACGCATTTTTGACTTTGTATGGAAAAAAAAATATTGGCTTTCGTGTCTAATATTCACATATGTGATTCGATACGTAGTATAGATGAACTACAATAAATATTGTTGGACCTTTCCGCCACACGCTGTATATTCGTTGCGTTGAGCAACGCCTTGAAATTGTCTGATTACATACTCGCATTTTCTGAGAAATAATGCGAGCATTTTAGTGTCCCCCGTTGAATTCAGGGATGAGCTTAAGCATGTCGCGCAATAAGGGCGGTGCTATTTCGTTAAGCTCAGTCATTTTGCTGTTAAATAGTTTCTAGTTATACTACTTATATACTTACTCACTTAATTACTGGTGCAATTATAGTCACCGTTTAAATTATGTTATAACCTAGCGTACTTTTGTGCATTCGTAATCACGAGTACGTATACCTAGTATATTTAATTATCTAATTGTGCAGTTCTAGTCACAGTTTAAATCTAAAAATATAAAATAATTGTGCAGTTTTAGTCACAGTTTAACCTATGTAGAGGACCTGTGCAGTTTTAGTCACCTGGTTCTACAACTTAAACTAAACAGTATTTCATGGATAGGATGGGAAGAAACGAAGGATTTTACTCCAGTGAGTACTCTGTTCGCTATAACTTACTTGCCCATCTTCATCCGGCTCCGGTTAACAAATTTGTTTGGTTCGAGGATTACCACTGCGGCCTTCTTCCGATTTTAGGGAAAACCGCTGTCACTGCCAATCACGAAGGTACTAACACTTTCCAAGCACTAGTCACGGATTTTACGTGGTCGCGATAGCAGCGGCTGGTAATCCTACCGGCTGCACCAGTTAACTTTCGGGAGCGCGAGAAACTGTTTTTAAAAACTAAATTTAAAGTTAAATTAAAACTAAATACGTCTAGATGAGCCGAAGAGTTTATTCAGACTGCCTTTGCTTATTACAATTAGCCTTAAAGAAAACTTATAATCTAACCCAGACGCAACTATGCATTTCTGGGTGGCATGGCGTGATGTCGCCTGATCCTGCGTAGGCGCAAACGCTAGGTCAGCAACTTATGCAGGTTCGCGGGAACATAACGAGGTACAGTGTTATTATTGTTATTTTAGGTAGTTTAACGCAAAACACGTTACAAAAATATAGGTACATTAGGTATGTATTTGTTTAAATTAATAACTTATTTATCAATACATTGAGGATTTCATGATTAAAAGACTAGAAACAACAACTACGGAGTGATTTCACTATAGACTTACCACTTTTATTGCGTTTTGCCGCCAAAAAGGGTTTTTATGTTGTGTTTCACACCACAACGCTCACATTGCTAGCACAGTTGGCGCGCGAATGAAGACGGAACACAAATCCCGTATGTGCATTTCTGCACATACGATTTTTTACAAACGGTCAAAACACTTGAAGAATTTGTTAAAATTGTTTCTAGTAGGAATATCACAAAAGGGCTTTATCACCACATAGAATAAAAATCAGAGATAAAATTAGTACGAAAAAACGAAAATGAAAAAATGCACAAATGGAATTTGGCAAGCGCAACGACGATTTGTACTGTGCCTGGGTATTTTCTATGTAATAAGTATGTAAGTATTTAAAAACATATAAGTGTTATATCAGCTATCTGGCTTCCATAGTACAAGCATTTCTTAGTTTGGGGTTGTGGGTTTAGGTGATGGCACTTACGTCGATACTAGTTGTAAGAAAACACTTCACAAACAGTCAATCCAATGTTTATTGACGCTCACAATGTTATTTATATGTACACAAAAACAGTCACAATAATTTTGATACGAAACAGTCCAGAAAACAATTAACACTA
Organism: Ectropis grisescens; assembly: GCA_017562165.1. Lineage (NCBI taxonomy): Eukaryota > Metazoa > Arthropoda > Insecta > Lepidoptera > Geometridae > Ectropis > Ectropis grisescens. The sequence goes on from CM029767.1 coordinate 30,310,799, forward strand.
GAGTACACGCGTAGCCTACTATAGTAGACCAGGGTTACTCTTTTGCGGTAACTTTTTAGTTTTGCGCGCTAGAAACTAGCGATTCCAGGTAAGCCTCGTCAGATATATTTGTCTTTACCTCAGTACCCCGCGCGATCCCTGCGCGAACGGACGTGTATGATATTTGGCGCAAAAGCGCGGGCCTACTAAAATAGTCCGCGCGTGTATTGGTGTAACAAAATCAGGTAAGTCACTTTTCGTGTATTATCGATTTATAACGCTATAATAATGATTTCCAGTTATAGTATATATGTATATTTATATGTTTATTAAATTATTGTTATATTAAAATTGTAATACGTATATTATTTTGTTTTTTTTTTTTTTTTACAGATTTATAACCGTTTACATCATGAATGATGCACAAGTGGAAAGGTGGCTAGAAGAGCTAGCTAATGATGATGAAGATTTAATTGAGAGTGAAGATGATGAAGTTGAGCCAGAACCAGACTTACAGGCCCTAGTTCGTGAGGCAGAACTCCAGGAAAATGAAGAGGAAAGGATGAGTGAATCTGACGAAGCATCAGATTCAGATAACGCTCCACTCTCGCAACTAGCATCTGGAAGGCGTGGTCCAGTCTACAAATCGAAGAACGGAACTATTTGGCACAAAGATATACCACCGGCAACGCGAATTCGAACCCAAAACATTAGGATTAGACCACCAGGCCCAAAAGGAGATGCAGCTAGGAATGCTAAGGATCCATTATCCTGTTTTGAACTATTTTTACACAAGATATTTTGGAAATTTTGGTAAGATGCACTAATATATATGTAGATCAAATAAAAGACAATTTTCAACGAAACAGGGATGCTAAACCCACTGATATAGTAGAAATGAGAGCATTTCTAGGCTTATTGTACGTCATGGGAGTGTCGCGAAGTGGACGGCGTAACATAAAAGACTTTTGGGATAACTCTCAGGGTACTGGCTTAGAAATTGTATATGCCACAATGTCAATAAATAGATTCCGATTTTGATACGTGCCCTAAGATTTGACGATATTACTGACAGAGAACAGCGCCGAGAATTTGATAAATGGCACCGATTCGACAAGTTGTAGAGCTGGTCACTAACAATTGTCGTAACAACTTTGTTCCTGGCGATTATTTGACGCTAGACGAACAACTTGTCGGTTTTCGAGGACGTTGCGGCTTTATAATGTACATACCGAATAAACCAGACAAGTTCGGAATCAAGATTTTTATGGTTGTCGATACAAAATTTCCGTATGTCTACAATTTTGAGATATATGTTGGAGCGCAACCGGAAGGTCTGTTCCAGAAGTCCAACAAAGTAAACGACGTTGTCCATAGAGTACTGGAACCACTTTATGATTTGGGTTGTAATGTATCAATGGACAATTATTTTACAAACCTGCCTCTGGCTAAAGAGTTATTGCAGAAGAAAATAACGATTGTTGGTACTATGAAAGCAAATAGACCCGAAATTCCTAGGAGTTCAAAGCTTCGAAGTCTAGGATAAGCAAAAGTTCTCTTTTGGGTTTCAAAAGACGTTACCCTTGTGTCCTACGTTCCTAAAAGAAACAAGGCAGTCAACTTACTGTCTACAATGCATTATGATGCAGCTATCGATCCCAATACAAACGAAGAACGCAAACCTGAGATTATTACTTTTATAATCGTACTAAATGTGGTGTAGACATCCTAGACAAAATGTGCAAGCAGTATAGCGTTCTGCGTAACAGCCGTCGATGGCCCCTAACAATATTTTTTGATTTGATGAACATTGTTGGAATCAACGCTCTGGTAATCAACCAATTGAATGCCTCACCCGAAAAACTTATCAGGCGTAATTTTTTGCACGAATTGTCCTTCAGTTTGATAAAACCACTTTTGATCCGTCGGGCATCCATTGAAACACTTCCCCGACAACTTAAATTCAGGATTGGAGCACTTTTGGGCAGCACAGCTCAAGAATCACAAGAGTCTCAACACGAGTTGACACCAAAGACAGGACGAGTTGGTCGATGTGCACTCTGCTCGAGAGCCCGAAATCGGTCGACAAAAAGTGGTGCAAGACATGCTACAAATGGATTTGTCCCGATCACCAAGCAGTAGTGTGTCCTGAATGCTACGAAAATAAAGAAAATAGTAATTAAGTTAAGTGTTAGTTAAAAAAAGTTACGTTGATCTCAGAAGTGCCATTTTTGTTACTTTTTCTTAGATGTTTACTAAATTGCCTATTGTTCACTATTTAAAATAATATATCTAAATTGTAATGTTGTAATAACTAAGTAAAATAAATAACTTTTCCATTTCGTTTCTTATTTCAATCAAAATAATTATAAATATACAATTTATTGACATTATAAAATGGCTTAATATTGTAGGCCACGCGTGCACTCAAGTAAAAAAGGGCGCGTGTACCGTAGTGTTAATTCAGTTATAAACGAAACGGGAGTATAATACGCGTGCTGCAGGTAATTCGCAACTGCCTGCATTCGCCGGGACCGCGTTAACCCACCTACGAGTATATCGGTTAATGAGGTTCGGCCCGGCGCAAGCGCAGCGGCTCGCGCATAAGCGATTAGCGTTTTAACTCGAAATATATTTTAACGCGAAATGTAAAATAGTATGTTTTATTTATATTTAAGTAATGATAAATTTATGTATGTATGTATGTATGTAGGTCTTGCGTGAAATGTCCACCAATATTTATTTATTAATTTTATGTATGTTGTCCTAAAGGTGCAATGATACTTTTTAGTCTGCGTGTAAAAATACAATTGTATGTAGTAATTATTGTAAGTCTGTCTGGCGTGTGTGTCTATTTGTAGGTCCCACCGTAGCTAGTGATAGCAAGATAGTGGCCTCCACAAAATGGCGGATTAATTATTTTTTCACAACCTCCCTCAATAAAGGTATCATACAGGGGGTTGACTAGTATAATACTTTACAAATTTCAAATCCAAGAAAGTCGGGGGTAATTCACATTTTTAATGTTGGTCTTGTTGTTTATATAGTCATTATTTAGGTGGGAGAAGAGTGGAGACACTAGGACTCAAGTAATTCCTCTGCCTATAATGTGTTCAATACAATTCCAAGATTATATCAAATTGTTGCTTTGCAATCCGTTTAGCGCCAATTTATTGTCTAACATCGGGACAAGTTGCCATGCCACCTTGTCAAGTCGTCAAGCTTGTGAAGTCTGTCGTCTGCCGA